>JAVLUZ010000768.1:1015269-1052769 GCA_036768485.1 Mermis nigrescens | reverse complement strand
TTTGAGATTTTTTTAGCCAAAATGACCTCAAAAACTGGTATAAATGCTGAAATAAATAGCGTCAAAACGATGTTATTCCATAGTTTTTGGTCAATCTCAAGCACTTTTGAAGGAAACTTTCGATTTTTACCCATTTTCGACTTTCATTTCGCCTCATTTTCCCTGGAAAATTTCTAATCTTTTCATTTTGCGAAGGTCTAAGAGGTCTTGTATATACATGTACAAGGATGGTGCCAAAAAGTCTTTTTACATCGCCAAAAATCTTTGCCGAAACCCGCGAAGCAGGCACGTAGCTGGCCGTCCTATTTTTGGGGGGGACCAAGCCCAAAAAGGCAAAAAATTGCACAAAATAACGTTTAAAAAGTATAATTTTTTTCTGATTTTTCTGAATTTCGGGGGGTTCGAACTCCCCTCCCCATACCCCCTAGATATACGTGCCTGTCGCGAAGGGGGGAGTTAGAAATTGTAACTATTAGGGAGATGAGGAACGGCCGACTTTGGATAGAGTCCATACATTAGCATGGAGTTCTGGGGGTGTCTGGACCAAACGTGGGCGTGGGGGTTTGGGGGGTATGCACATCCCCCCAGAAGTTGGAATACCCACCAGAAATCAAAATACCCCCCCCCCCAGAAATCAATTTTTGTAATTTTTTGCTTTTCTAGCGAGTTTTTGAGGCCATTGGGTAGTGCTCGATGAGAAACGTCGAAAAATGGTGTTTTTTCGCCATACGACCACTTTTAAGACCATTTTTTGACCTTTGAACATTTTTTCAACCCCCACCAGAATTTCGGAGCTGCCCACCTATGGTCTGGACTCCCCCAGTATCTAGAAGACCACCAGAATTTAATGTTCAAGATTTTTTCTTCCCTTTTTGCGATTTTAGATATCGATGAATGGAGATCGAGGGAAGCGTTAAAAAATGTGTTTTTTCCCCCTACCATAAGTTTTTCGGCAGTTTTTTGGGCCCCTCAGACTTCCGGAGTTTAGGCGATGCCTAAATGTATAGGATTTGGTTCTCCCATAATCCCTCGACACATGTTTGGAAGTGAACCATAAAAAGTAAGTAAAAGCTTAAAGACTAGTCACGCTCAGCTCATACATGATCGGGGGAGGGGGGTTCTCGCCTCCAGAAAAGTTTTCACCCCCTCCCTCCGCCCCGAGTAAGTATTTAATTCCACAATTTGCGATTTTTTCGAAAAATTAGTTGAAAACGTGCTATTTTAAGAGCGTTTTTAGCTATTTATTTGCTCAAAAGTGCTAAATTTTCGGCGCCTAGTCCCATGTACCTACTCATTTTCGGGCTATAATACATTCAATTTATTCCATTTTTTACATTTTTTCGGAATTTTTTTAAATGTTTTTATGTCCTGAGGAGGAAAAGCATTGTCCGAAACCATAAACGTAACGGCTCGAAATTTTGGGACGGGGTCCACGGCTATTTTCAGGGGGAAGGGGGTTAAATGACCCTCAAGTTTTGGCCAAAAACGGCCAAAAAACGCCTAAAAATGGCCCACAAAATTCGGTGCTTTTCCAAAAATCGGATAAGGGGGGGGCAAAATATTTTTTGACGCACTCCTATTTTGTAGCCCAGAAAACACTTTAGAATAAATCTTTAGTTAGGGCGTGGGGGTATGCACACCTCCCCGGAAACCCCAGAATTCAATTTTTTAAATTTTTTTTTCGCAATTTTTCGATGCCAATGGATAGTGCTCGATGAGAAAGGTTAAAAAATTGTGTTTAAAAAATTGTGTTTTTTCGCCATACCACAATTTTTAAGGCCATTTTTAGACCTTTGAAAAAAATCTTGCACACCCCCCCAGAAGTTTGAAGGAAATGTGTTCAACATTTACCATTTAGGTTATTTTGGAAGATGGAAGGACGAGTCGTATTATGGAATCGAGATCCCTCTTCGATACAATAGTCAATAATCGATGTTTTTCCAATGTGGCCCTCATACTCTTTCTAAATAAAACCGATCTACTTACAGGTGTGACAAAGATACTAACTTCAGCGTAATATAACGAATTTAGGTTGATGGGTTTTTGGGTTTCAAATTTTTAAAATTTTGACTATTCTGGGTTTTTTTTTTAATTTTTAAATTTTGACTGTTTTGGGTTTTTTTAAAATTTTTAAATTTTGACTGTTTTTGGTTTTTTTAAATTATTTTTTCAAATCGAATAGCGTACTTTTTTGTCGATGATGATGATGATCGAAACGGCGTATAAAAAAGTTAAAAGATTAGTACTTAATTTTAAATTTACTTTAACTTTTTCAGATATTAGTAGTTAATTTGATTTATTTGTACAAAGTGGCCCGGAAACGGTTAAATCCCAATTTCACACGTCGTAAAAATTTTTTTTTCGACTGTTTTGAATTTTTAAATTAATAAATTTCGACTAAATCTTTTTTAGTTATTAGTAGTTAATTTAATTTAGTTTAGTTTTTCTTTGTTTGGACCGTGTGAAAGATTTTGGCCCGCTGCCAGCGCTTCGCGCGCTTGGCAGTTTGTTTACATGCTATCCTAATCTATATGTAGTTTAAAGGCCGGAAGCTCGTTTGATCCTATCATCGATTTGCTTACCCTTTGGACGATATCTTGCTCTTTTTTGAATTTAGCGGGAAAATTGCATATATTTGGCTTTAAACAGCGCGCTAACTTTTTTACCCAAAATATTGTCACGAAAGAATCTTTGTACGGTTTCGTAATGTGATAAAATGCAGAAATTCCGGGGTTAAAGCTATATAAAGATTGGGTGTAAAGAATTCATTGCATCCATAGTTTCCCAAGGTCGAAAGTTCAGGGGAGGGGTGAAATTCCGAAATTCGGTAACACTAAATTTACAGTTTTAGCCTTTTTTCTACGGGTCAAATATGAAAAAAGCTTAAAATATTCTATACAACACGTTTTAATGTAGAAAACTGCATTTTTAGTACTTTTTTTGCCCAATTCCGAATAGTTTCGTCAGTTTTGTAACTAGAAAGTATGAGAATTCATCGAAAATTTTGACTTTTCAGATCATTTTAACATCATTCTAGGCATCTTATGGGTACGCCAAACAGAAATATATTACTCGGCGCATAGCGCCGAAAAATTTTGACCTCTTTGCTACAGTCGTACCCAAAAATAATGCAGAAAATGTTTGACAGCTCGAAATCGCCTGACAGTGATTCGGGTCCTGGACCCTGACTTGGGGGTAATACCCCCCCCCTCACCCCTTAAGGGAATGTGTGTAATTAATGGTTTGTTTTTTTGCGTTACAATTTCGTCGTGCTACAGTTATGACGTAAGAATCGGAGCGCTGTCTTTTTTGGGAACACCCTGTACCATACTTAGGGGGTGTCGGCCATCTACGCACCCAAATTTGGCCGTCCCCTCATCCCCCAAAGCCAGAAAATTTTTGAACCCCCCCCTCAGATTTTTGAAAAAAATTGAATTTTTTGCCGTTTATTTGGTGTTTTCTGGCCGGTTTCGACCAACATTAGAGGTCATCTCCCCCGTCCTAAAAACAGCCGGGGATCCCCACTGAAAACGTTTAGCCGTTACACGCGCGCCCTGTATTGTACATATTTTTCCCCAGAATTTTAAGCATTTTTTGGCGAAAAATAGATTTTCTAAAAATGCTAATTTTTTTAGAGAAATTTTAGCATTTTTTGTAAATTTTCCTAGAAAAACTGCCCTATTCCGACTTCGGCCTTTATTTCGCCGATTTTTCGGGCGACCGGCTGTCGGTGCGCGACGTTCAACTTTTTTTGCTGAATCTGTTCGATTCGTTGCGAAAAGATCGCCGGCGTTGCTTTTTCTTCCACTCGACCACCGCGGTCGACACGGAAAATATTCGTCGAGTTTTCAACGATTGTAAACAAGTGATTTTGGAACAAAATTTACGCTCCCTATTGTTGCAGTAATTAATCGAATGGCTTTACTTTACACTTAGATTTAGTGTAAAGTAATCCAGTCGTTCACGAAAAAAACTTGAAAAATACCATCATTCTTTTATGACGTTGTAAAGCGAAAATTGTAAAAAAATTTCGAATTGTAAAGGAATAATTGTTAGTTACGTTTGTTTAAACCTTATTCCGCCGACGTGGCTTTGTCGGATTGAACATGTTAGCTTTCTGTCGGCTTTACACTTCAATTTAGTGTAAAGTGATCCAGTCGTTTACGAAAAAAACTTGAAAAATGCCATTATTTCATGACGTTGTAAAGCGAAAATTGTATCAAAAATTTAAAATTGTAAACGAATATTTGTTAGTTACGTTTGTTTAAACCTTATTTCGTCGTTCTAGATCGCCGACGTGGCTTTGTCGGATTGAATAGGTTAGCTTTCCGTCGGCTTTACACTTTAATTTAGTGTAAAGCAATCAGTCGTTTACAAAAAAACTTGGAAAATACCATTACTTTATGACGTTGTAGAGCGAAGATTGTAAAAAAGATTTAAATAGTAAACGCATAATTGTTAGTTACGTTTGTTTAAACCTCATTTAACCGCACTAGATCGCTGACGTGGCTTTGTCGGATTGAATAGGTTAGCTTCATGTCGGCTTTACACTTAAATTTAGTGTAAAGTAATCCAGTCGTTTGGAAAAAAACTTGAAAAATACCATTATTTTATGACGTTGTAAAGCGAAAATTGAAATAAAAAAATTTAAAATTTTACACGAATAATTGTTGGTTACGTTTGTTTAAACCTCATTTCACCGCACTGGATCGCACAAAATGGACAGTAAGTTAAGTAGTGTAAAGTGTAAACTTTCGGTGGTTAAAAATTCGGCTAAAGCTTATTAATTTTTTTACTTTTTCTGGACGAGCAAACGTTAAGGCGAAATAGTGTTTCATATAGGCACGTGGAGGTCGCCTAGCCTTGTCTGGTTTAGCCACGAATTTTTGATTTCAGCGGATACTTTGTGCGACCTCTAAGACAAATTATGTATAAAAATTTATAATGAGGTGAAGCTGAGATTCTTTACTCTTCCTTTGGTGTAAAAAAGTTGGTGATCGATGCGCATAATTTGGAAATTGAGGGTTTTCGGTTTTCACCATACCTGGGCGTGGGGGTTTTGGGGGGAGCACCCCCCAGAAACCAAAATACCCCCCAAGCATTCAATTTTTAAAATTTTTTTTTGTTTTTTCTCTCGCATTTTTCTGATGCCGATGGATAGTGCTCGATGAGAAACGCTGAAAAATGGTGTTTTTTCGCCATACCACAATTTTTAACGCCATTTTTTGACCTTTGAAAAAGTCTTGCACCCCCCTCCCAGAGCTTTGGTGCCGCCCACCTGTGGTTTTCACCCTCCGTCAGAAAAGTTTTCACCCCCCCCCAGATGCACAAGGTCAGGTTGGCCAGGGAGGGGTACAATCGAAATTTTTGGGTCAGGGAGGGGGTTAAAATCCTGGATTTTTACAATATTGAATCACGCGGTTTTTTGTATTCGGCAAATATTTTTACCGATCTACGAAGGCTTTTCGGGACCGTCCTTGTACACTTACAAAGATTTTTGGGAAGACAAAACTGTAGAAAAGGTGTAAAATTTCCGAAATTTTTTCTGCCTGTCCTATATACCTTTATAATTGCAGAATATGCGTTTTAAATGGAAAAATGCCACATTTTTCTGCGCTTCGCGCCGTTTTGAGACAAGTTTCAGTCATTTTTGGCGTCAGAAACCCAGAAATTAGCTAAAATACACTACCAAAGGTCGAAAAACCCAGTTTTACCACTTTGAAATCGCTACTGTACGATATTATATAGTACCATACTATAATTACCATATAGAACACAAAAATTTGCATGTACAAAATGTCCAGAGACTTTTGGGGACCATCTTCGTACATGTGCTAAGGGAGCTTTTACAATAAAAACACTGCATTGAATTGAGTTTTTGGCTATTTTCACCTGGAAATCGCTCGGAAATAGACTCTTTTTGGCTCAAATTGCCCGACAGTTCGTACGTTTTTGACACTTCATCGGGGGTAATACCCCTTCTCACCCCTCCCTACATATGTGCATATATGCCCTTCAGAAATCCCGCCTTCCAGGGAAAAACAATTTTTCAGCTTTTCTGAAAAATTCGTGGAAAAGGTGCTGTTTAAGCGTTTTTTAGCCATCTGTTTGCTCAAGAGTGTGAAACTTTCGGCGTTTTGCACCATGCATATACTCTTTTCTGACTATATTCTGTCCAACTTGCTCGATTTTTTCTGTATTTTTTCTAATTTTTCAATCTTTTACGCTCTAGAAAGATGAAGCATCACCAAGAATGCCGAAAACATTGTTTTTGACGGATATCCACCATACATGATCTTGGGGGTTGGGTAGATTTTCATCCCCCCTCCAGAAAAATTTTCGCCCTCCCCCTCAGGAAGTTTTTCACCCTCCCCAGAATTCGCGATCTTCCGAAAGTTCCCAAAAATCTTCTAAAACTTAATAGAATGGTGCTTCTCTAAGCGTTTTTAGCTATCTATTTGCTCGAAAGTGTCAAATTTTCGACGCTCTGCGCCATATACTCGTGTTTTGTCTATATTTCGTTCAATTAATTTGACTTTTTAGATTTGTTTTTGAAATTTTCTAATGCTCAACGAAAAATCCGTTTGGAAAGTGATCAGTTTGCATATCAACTTATGTGTCAATAATTCTTTCCCACTCATTATTCTAATTTAAAAGTTTTGGGTAGACTTAAGGGGCGTAAATTACCGTATATTTTAACAAAACGCCTAAAATGGCATAAAATGAGCTTTTTCTGGTCAAAAAGTCAGATTTTTCTATACGGTCCCGTTTCCTTCTCTCCCGTATGTACGTACGCGTATACAGGGGCCAAAAAAGGTACGAATTGTTCTAATCATAACTATAGCTGAATTGGGCGTATCGCAAATCAATAAAACGTTTTCTGAAAGAACAAATACGTGGCAAAGAAAACCGTGAAGTTTCATTGAATTACCTACCCTTGTGATATTCAGTTTTTTGCTCCCACTTTAAATCGAAGGCGTTGGCTTCAGGCCCTCTAATTAGTGGTTTCTGATTGCTAGAATTTGTTTAGCCCGGTTCACACGAGTGCAATCACCTGCAATCTGCAATCTGAAACCCAGACAGGGCCGTCTGACTTGCACCGGTTGCAATGCATTGCACCCGTGTGAACGGCGTTGCAACTGCATGCAACTGGCCGTTTTGGTTGCAAGGCATTGCAGCGGACGGAATGGACCAAGTTCATTTTTTTGCCTGCAACCGAGCGCAATCCTCATTAAAATTCATTTTTTTGCTCGCTGGGGACGCATATCAACGAGGACGCATGCTCGCTTTTTGCTCAAACGTAGGTACTTACCCGCGCAGTATATGCTATAGCATCAAAAAATAATAATACACAGCTAGCAGAACAACCGCGTGCCTATTCCGATCCATGTTTTCGAAATGCAGCGCCCTGGAAATGCTGTAGGTACCTATGTTTTTAACAGGTTGCAACCCTCAGTCGCACCTGTTGCAGCCTTTGGTTGCATGCTTTAGTTTGTGCCGTGTGAACTGCTGCAATCACTGAAACCTGGGCAGTCTGCAGACCAAATTTCTGAGTTTCACGGGGCCCATTGCACCAAACTCAGGAGTTCAGGAGTTAGGAGCAAATTATACTCCTGGCTCAGGAGTCTCCTAAATCGGAGTTTGCACCACTTGCTCCTAACCAAGGACTAATTTTTTCATGTTTTCTCGGAGTAATCTCGTCTGTCACTCTGAGACTCCTAACTAGAAGTAATTTTCAGGAGTAATTTTAGGAGGGTTTCTATGAGTTTTTAAGATGGGATTTTGCAAATGTCCATAAATTTTAAAAGCATGTTCAGGGTCAATTCAGCCAAGCTCATTTGGAAAATCTGCGACTGTATGCGCAAATATGTTCCCATTGATAAGCTGGTTCAACGGAATCGAATTTTCCGACAAACAGTAGCTGTATGCTAACCAAGAGCGTCACCAACTGTGTCTCTAAAATTTTCCAGGCAGCTAAGAATCTTAGAGCTGGTAAAATCTGTTGCTTTTGGAGAAAGTGCCCTGTGTAACTCTTTGGCTGTAAAAACCGTCCAATTATCAATCAAACACGTTCCGTTGCTTGCCGCGGACAGTCAAAAACATTCTTCGAAATTATCAACATCAAAATTAATACGCTGCTTGCAGACTCTTTTTCAGCTTATTTGTTCAATAATTTCATCATCACTATCACTGCAGTACTATTCATCGCGGTCAAAAACGACTAATCCAATACAACCGACTGCTTTAGGAGAGAACGGACACTCCTAACATTTTGTGCAGATAAGGAGTAAATTTACTCCTAAAAAAACACTCCTAAGCGTGGTGCAACCCACCTGAAAATTACGCCTAAACTTGCTCCTAAAACGTCCTCTTTGCTCCTAATATTACTCCTACACTCCCTGATTCAGGAGACTCCTAGCTCCTAGATGGTGCAACCAAAATTTACATCTTTACTCCTAACTGTTACACTCCTAGTTTGGTGCAACTGGGCCCAGGTTGCAGATGATTGCACTCGGGTGAACCGGGCTTAATGCGACGCGTTTGTGTAAACCTAACTTTTTACCGAATGCAAGAATTAAAGTGTACCTTGATGATAAACTCACATGTAACTGATTAAAACGAACAATTAAATTGACATATTCATACGTGCGAACATTAAGCGATCAGAGGCAAGATCCTACCTGGGCGTGGGGGGGGGTTTAGCGGTATACACTCTTCCAGAAATCAAAACACCCCCCTGAAACCAAAACACCCCCAGAATTCGATTTTTGAATTTTTTTGTTTTTTTCGCAATTTTTTTTAGCCAATGGATAGTGCTCGATGAGAAACGTTGAAAAATAATGTTTTTTCGCCATACCGTTATTTTTAAGGTCATTTTTTTACGTTTGAAAAAATCTTGCACCCCCCCCAGAACTTTGGTGCCGCCCACCTACGGACAAGATGCTTTTAGCGGCAATTCTAATAGGAAAAATTTCGACCGACGTTTCAAGCAGAGGTTTACTAATTAACACTTCTAATCATTAATTTTTTCGTTAACTCAATAAAAAATAATGTTTATAAAAAGTGAAACCAAAAACTGAATAGTAAAAGTTATTCGGTGAAACTTTGCGATTTTGTTGCGCTATATCTTTGCTTTCGAAAAGCAAATGCAATTTCGCAATATGCCTAACGCAGCTACGGCTATGATTAAGGCATTTAGTAGCCTTTTGGGCCACATGTTACAAATTTTTGGAACTTATTTTCGTAGCGCCCTCTTCCGTTGTTTCACTTGTGCATTTTTATTTTTCTTGCCTTATTTTCTCCACAACAATTGCGTATATTCCGGTGCCTGTTACCAGTGATCGTACGGGGACCCCGACCCCCGACCGGGGGCATGATTTTTCAAGTCGGGGTTGAACCTTTTTTCGGGGGTGAAATATAGCATTTTATTCGTTGGTACATAGAAGAATTGTATAAATAGCAAATAAATTCGGAACAAGGACGATTCATTCACCAGCAAAATTAATATGCTAAACTCGACACTCGCGATATTTCATAAAAAGTACGCCTGGTCGCCATGTTGTTAAGATGTACATACATGTTCGCATATTTTCCATTATGAAGTGCGCCCAAATTACTGCGGAATCACAGGCGTAGCCGAGGGGATGGAGGCACATGCCCCCCGGAATTTTTCAGAAATTATGTTGATTTTTCTGGCGCAATGTGTCCAGAACATTGATTTTAAAAAGGCACAAAGTCAAAATTTTCCGGCGCTTCGCGCCGAGTCAGTTATTATTTATTGTTATACAGATCCAATGAATTTAAAAGCTTGAATCTGTTAAAATAATACAGCACTTCGCAGCACTTTAGTTATTTAATGCACTATTAGTTCATTGAATGAAACTGCACATGCTTGTTGAACATAATAGTAAAAGTGCGAAAATGTTTGCGTACCAATTTATCTATTCTCTGCTTTGTTTATCTTTCTTTTCAAGGACACATAATTCTATTTTAAATGCAAGGAAAGGCCAAATTTTCTTGTGTTTTTGCGCATTTTCTGTTTTCTGAACTAGTTAATAAGAAGGCCACAAATGGGCGTGAAAATGGTAAGAACAAAATTATCATTGATACATCTTTCAATGACGGATTGGTTGCGTCCGGTTGCTGCGCTACATACTTAGCAGAGGTCTAAAACACATTTCAGCTCAGAAGTTTTGTGCAGTGTAGGTGTTCATCAACTTTAAGTTTTTTTGGACTCAATTCAGAACCGAGATTTTGCCAATTTGCGAAAATTTTAACTTAACTAATTAAAAATTAGAGTGCTTTTTTAACAAAATTTTTGGGGGTCCTGCTCTGGACCTCGACCAGCCGTACAATCTCGTTCTACATGTTGAAAGAGATTTTTAGGAGGACAGAAAAGGTAAAAGGATTAGGAGTTTTTAAAAATTTTTTCGCGCTTCGCGCCTGAATTAGTTTATCTGTTCTGTATGATTTAAGCGGTATAAATTGAGTTTAAAGAGTAAAAACGTCAAAATTTTCCTGCGCTTAGCACCGCCAATCATTGTGTTAGGGCGGCAAGATATGACTGAATTTCTTGATGCTTTGCGCCACTTATGATTTCCGAACTGTTTGTCAATAAAAAGGCGTAAATTCTACATGAAAACGGTGAAAATTTAAAAAATTTTCGGCGCTTCGCGCCATTGGCTCCTCTACAATCAGTGCGCCATAGAAAACCGTTATTAAAAAAGTGTGAACGAATACGAAAAAGCGAGAGCGATTAGTGATTAAAATTGAAAGTAATGCTAAATTGCTAAAACCATGCTTGAACTTGGAATGAAAATAAAATGTTGAACATAATCAGCTTTATTAGCATGCTCTACAAACAAGTGAAGGTATCGTTTTTATCCTTTTCAAATTGGTATATATGTAATCATGCAATGTTAATTGTTAATCTTCAACCCCGACCCGCGACCCCGAAAACCGGGGTTTTTCATCTTCGACCCCGATCGGGGGTGAAAATCTGACCCCGTACGATCACTGCCTGTTACGCAAGTTAGTGCCTCGCGCTTAGTTCACTTATTTGTACGGTATCGTGTGTATGTGACGGCTCGAAATTTCGGGAGGTCAGTTTTTTGGGATGGGCTAAATTACCTTCTATTTTTGATTTAAGAAAATGGCAAAAAAAGCACCTAAAAATGGCCTAATTTTAGGCAATAGCCTAAAATTGGGGGCAACGACCCATTTTGAGTGCGGAATCCCCCTTCCTCCCCATTTCTTGTTACACGTATGTAGTTAAGGATGAATGATTGTTGTAATTTGCTTTTGTCGGCATTTATCAATATTCGCTTTATCGTAGCTTTGTAAATGCAGCTGAATCGCTTAATTTGACTTTCAGGCAGTGGCGGATCCAGGATTTCCGTAATACGGGGCGGTATCCCAAAGGGGGGGGGGCGCAACCATGACTTGGGCCGAAAAATTAGTCGTCTTAACCCAAAAATCGCTCAAAAATCCTTTATTTTGCGCACTATTCTGGGCCACTGGGGGAAGGCCGCCTCCCGCCTCCCCTAAATCCGCCCTTGCTTTCAGGTTATTATAATTGAAATGTTCGCCACCTAGTGACTCGTATATTGATCCTTGTATCGTAATGCTGCGTCAATACTGCTTTTGGGAAATTTGACTTCCAGGGCAATAGCTCCGAATAATCAAATTTTTTATGAAAAACTCGATTTGCCAACACAACAGCTAAAAGCATGCATAATCTTGGGAAAGAGGTAGGGGTTTCGCCCCCCAGATTAGTTTTCACCCCCTCCCGACAAATTTTTTCACCCCTTTCTCCAAAATTCGCGATTTTCCTAAAGTTTCCAAGAAATTCGTAGAAATGCTACTTTTTAAAGCGTTTTTTAGCTGTCTATTTGCTGAAAGATGTTAAAATTTCGGCGCTTCGCGTCATAAACTTATTTCTTGACTATATTTCGTCCGATTTGATCAATTTGTTTTATTTGAAAATTTTCAATATTTTTACGCTCTGCAAAGATAGAGCATCGTCAGAAACTTCGGAAAACGATATTAAAACTTCAAACTTCCACCCCCCAGAAGTCTAATGCTGTGTATGCCTGACTGAAAGTAAACTCTTTCGAGTGTTTGTGCAATTTTCGGCGCTTCACTACGCACGCCCTAATTTGAGTCGGTACTAAATCGTGTCTGATTTTAAGCCGGGCTGGCTTATGTAGGGCCTATCCTGATTCCCCTTAAAATACTCTTGAATTTAAGCTTGATTTAGTCCCACTGTCTGGATATTTTCTTATTTGTATTAAACTTCTGACACACGGTTTTATTGTGTTCGGCAAAGATTTTTCCCGCTCTTCAAAGACTTTTCGGGACCTTCTTTCTACATATACAAAGATTTTTGCTAAGACAAAAATTGCAAAAATGGTCTAAAATTTGCAGAAATTTTCGGCGCTTCGCGCCTAAATGAGTAATTGTGTGTTCTATATATCTTTATAATGGCAGAAATTGCATTTCAAAAGGAAAAATGTCAAATTTTCCGGCGCTTCGCGCCGTTTTAAGACGAGTTTTAATGATTTTTGCCCTTAGAGACCCAGAAATTCGCTAAAATACACTACCAAAGGTCGAAAGACTCTGTTTTACCACACTAAAATCGCTATTGTACCATATTATAGTACCCGGAAATTCGCGTGTAGAAAATGTACAAAGGCTTTTGGGGACCATCTTTCTACATGTACAAACGGACCTTGTACAAAAAAAACACTGTTCCGACACGCCCTCTTATCGCGTGCTTATTGTTAACGTATATGTTTATCGTTACAGCTTTTATAGTCCATGTTCTTTCCCGTGTTAGTCGCCAAATTTCGACAATGTGACGCTGCGATTACTTACTATCACTTGTTTTATGTATGCTATTAAGCTTGCTTTTTTCGGGCGATGTGCCTTGTGGTGCTTCCTAAGTGTGACCAAGATTTTTGCGTTGTGATTTTTCCCAAATCGATAAGTTATCAATAAATGCGTTATACGCATTGATTGATTATTTATAATTTGTGAATATGCGAATCGCAATAAAACTTTATACGCTTTGTTGTGTCTCGATTACGGTAAAAGCTTTTCTCAACCTTCTTTCATTGAAAACCGTCAAAACACACCGTCCTGCTTGGAATGACACTTTCGAGTTATTTTTCGACACTAATCGAATAATTTAAGCGAAAAATTTATAAATTCGGCTTCTTTATAATTTTGTGCGTAATAAACTGTTTTTGTTCTGAAAACAGGGGTACAGCCAGGTTTTTTTCAAATTTCGAGCATTTTTATGTTCATTAGGCGACTCGAATACCGCTTTAAGCATGCCTGCTTTTTTATGGCCAGAAATAGTCGCAAAATCTGCCGACAATTTAATTTAACATACCGTCCTCCCAATTTCGGACGTTGCAGCAGAGTCAATTATTTGTAAATCAGGCTAATCAATAAAACTGGGTATTTTGGTTAGTCTAGGGTAGTTAGATCTCGTTCCCTCCGCATTTCCGCCACGATTCCCTAAAATTAATAGATTGTTTGGTTGACCCCGTGACTTCGCCTGAGCGTGAGGGGTATGCACCCCTCCAGAAACCAAAATACCTCCCCCAGAATTCAATTTTTGAATTTTTTTCGCAATTTTTTGATGCCAATGGATAGTACCCGATGAGAAACGTTTAAGAATGGTGTTTTTTCGCCATACCACCATTATTAAGGCTGTTTTTACCTTTTAAATATATTGCACACCCCCCTCCCCAGACTTTGGTGCCGCCCACCTATGCTCGTGACTAATCACTTCTTGTATTCTCAAATTATTACCAAAAATAGTCTGCATAATCTGTCTTTTTTAGTTTTAGACGAAGAAAATTGAATAGTACGAAAGAATTTCGGTATTTTTGTATTCTTGAAATAGGTATATTCATTCTCTATCATCACTTCGTTAAATATGCAAAATTTTTCGCCTTAACCGTTGTTAAAACTTAGACGCTTATCTCAAAAATTTCTGGTCGGTCAGTCGAATTCATACGTGGACATGTAGATTTACGTTTTAGACCTATTAGGATCTGGGATACCCCGCCGAATTGGCCCGTTTTCCACCCCTTATGAATCATCAATGGGCGTGTTTTCGGTCAGTGAAAATTTTCGGACCCCCAGACTTTCAGTCTTGCCTATGTGTCGTCGAGCGTTGCAATTTTACAGGCCCTTAATGGTTTAGGTGACGTCAGCTTGCGGCAATAATGGTTGCAAACAAAAAGATTTACTTATTCGATGTCGACGGTACATTGACTAAATCTCGGCTGGTAATTAGTTTCGTTGACCTATTTTGCATATTTAACTAAACCTTGCCTGCTTCTAAAACGGACGCTTATTATGAATTCAATTATCAAAGAGCTTGAGTATCGGAAGAGTTATCCTTACTCAAAAATGCATTAAAAACCATCAAAATGGATTAATTTTCTTAACTTTTCGGACAGTTTATACCAATCTCAAGTTTCTATACGGTTTTTTTAATTTTCTAAATTTCTCAATTTCTATTCGATATGGCAAGGCTCTTGCGCCAGAAATTTATCATAAAGCACCTTCTATTACGTACTGAGAAGAGCGATGGGTTTTGTAGTTCTCGAAATCGGTGATTCTTTTAGAGGCCAGACTCATTAAGTTTAGACGAAAAAAGAGTCGAGGTTGCTGCCTTATAAAAGCTGTTGTAATGTTCCATTTTCAGCCGATAGATCCGGATTTTACGCAACAATTGAAGAATTTGCGACTCAAAGGCATCATTTTAGGCATAGTCAGCGGTTCAGATTTAAGCAAGGTAGTCGAACAGCTGGGTGGAAGTACTGAAGAAGGTGAGCGATTTGAAGTGGAAGGGCTGATAGTAGTTATGGCCATAGGTGGGCGGTGCTAGAATTCTGGGGGGTGCAATATTTTCCAGAGGTCAAATAATAGCCTTAAAAATGGTGGTATGGCGAAAAAACACAATTTTTTCACGTTTTTCATCGAGCACTATCCGTTGGCTTCAAAAAAATGCGAAAGAAACAAAAAAAATTTAAAAAATTGAATTTCGGGGTAGGGGGTATTTTGGTTTTTCGAGAGGGGGGAGGGGGTGCATACCCCCCAATCTCCCCACGCCCAGGTGTGGTTATGGCCCTGTTTTCGTATAATCTATAAGGGCAAGCAGAAAGATCAACGACATTCATTCGTGGAGTAAATCAGGAAATGCAAAAGTACGAATTAGCGCAAATAAACATTAATCAAAATTAGTTGGAGATGCTAAATGATGCTTTTTTAGAAAAAAACTCTTCATTCGAGTGACCATGTAGGTCCCATTTCTCAAAAATTTTAACATTTTTAATTTAATTTGTTCGAATTTTTTCTATTTTTCGATAATTTCTAAGTTTTCTGCGTAATTGTCGTAAGATGGTTTTATTTTTGAGTGGGTTTCGCTCAATTTTGAGTTTACAGTGCGCTTCATAATTGCCTAATTTGATTTTCAATCTATACTGTATATTTTACTTGTAAGCAAAGACATAAATCCTGTAGATAATTCCTAATTAATTGGATTAATACCTAATTAATTTAAAATTATTCTAATACTCAAATTGATAAAGAAAATTTTAAAAAAATGAATTAAAATAAAAAAAATGTATATATCCGCGTTTGGCGTTTAAGCTCCATTTCTATTCCTCTTCAGTGCTAAAGTCGTTCGACTACGTGTTCTCGGAAAACGGACTGGTGGCGCACAAAGACGGAAAATTCTTTAGAAAAATGGTTCTCAATTATCCTACTTAGCATACATACTCTTAGCAGCCTGAAATTTTGGAGATAATGGGTCATTTTCATCGAAAAAAAACTGAAATAAACTCGAAAGCGCTAAGCTAAACTAATAAAATTGTTTTGTTGATTTTTTATTTTTGAATAAGAAATCGAGGCAATATTTTAGTTTTTAATTAAAGTAGCAACATAGCATGCATGTGAGGGCTCAAAATTTAGGGTTGAGGAAGTAATTTCTAGAGGGGGATGCAGGCACGTATATGGCCGCTCTATTCTGGGGGGACCAACACCAACTTTTAGGGGCTAAGCTAAAAAAGGCCAAAAATAGCACAAAATAACTTTTTAAAAAGTCCTATTTTTCTGAATTTTATGGTGTGGGGGTCCGAACCCCTATTCCACCAGAGATACGTGCCTGGGGGGATGGTGACCTACTTTGATCGAAAATAATGAAAAAAATTTTTGGGCTCTCTGGAACTGGTTTTAAAGAGGTTTTGGACGAACCTAAGTTTTGGTGTGGTTATGTGTATTTAGAGTATGATTGGGGTGATTTTAACCCTGAGAATGGCTACTGACCTATGCTAAATAGCTGCGAAGTACGAGCCCGTCCAATCGTCGATTTTCAAAAAAAAAAATCTAAGAAAAATTGCTATTTTGAGCGTTTTTAGTCAATTTTTGGCTCGAATATGTAAAATTTTCGGCTCTATTTGTTTTTGGATTACATTTTATCTAATCTCCTCAAATGTTTTTAATATTATTTTTAAATTCCTTTCAACAATTCTATATTCTAGAAAGAACGAGCATGGCCCAAAACTTCGAAAGCAGTATTTTTGACGTGTACCCTTCGCTTTTACCCTAAAAAGGCACTTTTCAAAAATTTTTCGTGCTGACCCCCAGTATTCCTATGTTGTACATCTATGTATGGCGGTGATATGACGTCCGATTCACCTTTGTACATAATGCTTGTGCAGTATAATATGGTGCAATGTTTTCTATGTATTACGTAAATACACATGTTTTTATTTTTTTTATTTTTCTCGAAATTTTTGACTGTCAAACTTAATTCTTGCTACCTATCATAAAAACATACGGAACAAATCATTACTCGCCTACTTATAAACACGGTTTTTTTGTATTCGGCAAAGATTTTTCGCGACGTACAAAGACTTTTGGGGACCGTCTTTGTACATGTACAAAGATTTTTTGGAAGACAAAAATTGCAAAAAAGGTTCCGAAATTCGCAAAATTCTCGGCGCTCCGCGCCTAAATGAGCAATTGTGTGGTCTATATATCTCTATAATTTCAGAAATTGCATTTTGAGAGGAAAAATGCCAAATTTTTGGCGCTTCGCGCCGTTTCGAGACGATTATTACTGATTTTTGCCCTCAGAAACCTAGAAATTGCTAAAATACGTAACCAAAGGTCGAACAACTCTGTTTTTGCCACACTAAAATCGCTACTGTACCATATACTACCCAAAAATTTGTGTGTACGAAATGTACAAAGACTTTTAGGGACCATCTTTTGTACATGTACAAACGGACCTTGCACAAAAAAACACTGCTTATAAGCATACCTGAGCGTGGGGTATGCGTTCCCCGAGAAACCAAAATACCCCCCAGAAACATAAATTACCCACCCCCAGAATTCAATTTTTCGAAATTTTTTTTGTTTTTTTTCGCAATTTTTTGATGCCAATGGATGGTGAGTGCTTGATGAGAAACGTTGAAAAATTGTGTTTTTTCGCCTAAGCACCATTTTTAAGGCCACTTTTTATCTTTAAAAAATCTTGCACACCCTCCCCAGACTTTTGGTGCCGCCCACCTATGCTTATAAGTTATTCTTACGCAAAGCGCAGGAGAGTTCAGAAAGTTTCATACATTTTTATTGCTTTGTTCCCAAAAATTTTTTGTACATGTAAAAGAAGGTCACGAAAAGTCTTTGTACATCCGGGATAATCTTTACCGAACACAAAAAATAAACCGTGTTCCCACCCTCTCTATGTAAGCGACAGAATCAGGACAGACTGCAAAGACAATTTCTAATCTTACATATATTATGATGTGGGAAATTCTTTGAGTAAGTAATATTCATCATTAAAGTCATCCAGATAACGACGGATTAAAATTTTCGGTGGGGTCTCTTACCATTTTCCGGGGGAGGGGTAAATGCCATTCAGTTTTCGGGCCAAAAATATCAAAAAAGCATCTGAAAATGGCCAAAAACGCTAGTGTTTTTAACGAAAATTCCAAAATTGGGGTATGGGTTGATGACCATACCTAAGCGTGGGGTTTGGGTGTGTGCGACCCTTAGAAACGAAACCCCCATAAACCAAAATACCCAACAGAATTCAATTTTTGAAATTTTTTTTCGGTTTTTCGCAATTTTTCGATGCCAATGGATATTGCTCGATGAGAAACGTTGAAAAATGATCTTTTTTCGCAGTGACATGATTTTTAAGGCCATTTTTGACCTTTGAATAATATTGCACCCCCCAGAATTTTGGTGCCGCCCACCTATGGTAATGATAAACTTTGGGTGGTGGATCTCCCACCCTGCCTGTTACAATTAACGTCCGTGTATGTATTTCGTCTACATATTTCGGTCAAATTTTATTAAATTTGACTTTTAGACGATTAGCGAACGGATTGGCGAAGAGACTATTCAAGATTTTATTAATTTTTGCTTCGAATATATGTCCAAAATAAAGCTGCCGGTTAAGCGGTATGATTTCATTATATAATTCAATTTCTCAATCCTTTTTTACTATTCTACTTTCGGATTTGGATAAATTGTTGAGTTGAGTCTAAACGGGGTTCTCGGGTAATGATGTTTTTAATTTAAGTTTTAACTTTCTTCAGTGAATGCGAAAATATTTTTTAGATTGACAAAAAGTTGAAAAATTGTGTAAATTGGTAAAAATTTTCAAGAAATATGATTCAATTTCCCGTCGATCTTTAAGTTTTCGCGGGTTCTGCTAAGTCAGTGTGTCACCCCACATAAATTTTTTCATCCTTGCTCCGAAATCGGCGATTTTTTGAAAGTTCCCTAAAATTTTTTAAAAATTTGTAGCAAATATGCTTTTTAAAGCGTTTTTAGCCATCTATTTGCTCAAAAGTGCCGAATTTTCGGCGCTTCGCGCCATTTTACTCATGTTTTACTATATTTTGTTCAATTTGTTTTAACTTTTGCGATTTTTTCGAAATTTTTTTAATGTTTTATGCTCTAGAAAGATAGAGCATCGTCAGAAACGCCGAAAAACTATGTTTTTGATGCGTACCTACCACTTTTGAACCCAAAAAGCACTTTAGAATTACACCCCCCCGAGAATTCCCATGCTCTGCATCTATGGTCAGTGCTATAACGTAAGACGTCTACACAAAGTTTGAAGACAGAAGAGAGCTAATTTTTTTGGCGAATTTCATTTTAATCCTTGTTGCTTGTTTGAGGTTCGACAATGTGTACTTTCGGGATTCGCAATTTTTCGACTATTCGAATAATAGGGAGCATAATAGTTCAACAAATGCTATTATAGATTAGATATTAAACTACTGATATTCCCTGGCTTGTCCATGTATACATGACCTGTGTTATTTGAAATTTTAATTATTCAATTTTTTTATTGTCTTTGTATTGGTGCTCTATCGAAAATAGGACGAAACCACACCTGGGCGTGGGGAGGAATTTTGGGGTATACAACCCCTGAGAATTCAAAATATCCACCCCCCTCCAGAATTCAATTTTTGAAATTTTTTGTTTTTTCTGCAATTTTTTCTTATGCCAATGGATAGTGCTCGATGAGAAACGTTGAAAAATGGAGTTTTTCACCATTCCACCATTTTTAAGGCAATTTTTCGGCTTTTGAAAAATCTTGCACCCACCCAGAATTTCGGTGCCTCCCACCTATAGACAAAACTAAAGGCATTGTATAGTTTTTATCGAAGAGCTCTATGAAGAGCGAAAATGTGAAACAGTCGGAATTTTTTTTTACTGTATGTCGCAGTCGTGTACAAAAACGTATTATTTGGACTGTCTTCATATGCAAATGGCGGATTTATTAAAATCGGGCCCGAGCTTTACTGCGAAAATGTTTGTCAAAAATTTGGAGTTGGTCAAAAGTTTGCTTAAAAGTCTGTATACTAATTTTTGAAGTTTTCCTGGAAAACAGTGCTGAAACTTAGTCGAAATCACACATTGGCGTGGGGGAGGTTTGTACCACCCCCCCCAGAAGTTGAAACCCCACCAGATTACTGTAGACCTCCGGAATTCTATTTTTAGTAACATTTTTGGCAATTTTACCCATCCCGACCATACGTGGCAGCAAGTGAATTCTGGTGGGGGGGGGGGGGTGCAAGATTTTTCAAAGGTTAAAAAGTTGCCTTATGAATTGAGGTATGGCGAAAAAAACACCATCTTTCGACGTTTCTCATCGAGCACTATCCATTGGCATCAAAAAATTGCGAAAAAACGAAAAAAAATTTAAAAATTGAATTCCGGGGGAATATTTTGGTTTCTCGGGGGGGGTGCATACCCCTAAACCCCCACGCCCAGGTGTGATCCCGACCCCCCAGAATTTTCTCGCTGCCCACGTATGGTCGAAATTCATTGAAAAATTGGACTCGAACTGCGAAATTCGAATACAATGTAATTTAGTTTATTAAATTTAAAAATTGAAAAAATTGGTTAGACAAAGTTTAAGCATTCTATGTATATTTTATCTGCTTTAACGCTGTTCATCGTTGAATTAGTGGCAATTTTATCGAATATCGAAATGGCATGATCAACGTATCGCCAATCGGACGTAGTTGTAGTCAAATGGAGAGAGAACAATTCGCTGCATACGATAAAGTAAAAAAATCTGCATCATTCTACCAAACGTGGGCGTTGGGGGGGCTTGAGTGGGTTACACTCACACCTGGGCGTGGGGGTTTGGGAGTATGCACCCCCTCCCCTCCACGAGAAAGCAAAATACCCCCCCCCACCCCACCGAGAATTCAATTTTTGAAAATTTTTTGTGTTTTTTCGCAATTTCTTGATGGCAATGGATAGTGCTCGATGAGAAATGTAGAAAATTGGTGTTTTTTTCGCCATATCATCACTTTTAAGGCCATTTTTTACTTTTGAAAAATCTTGCATCCCCTTCCCCCAGAATTTTGGTGCCGCCCACCTATGGTTACACGCCCCGTAAAAATTGAAAAAACACTACGGACTACTGTAGATCACAGGTTGGCGGGGAGGGGGTTTAGGGTATGCACTCCCCAGAATTCAATATTTGAAATTTTTCGTTTTTTCGCAATTACGTTGAAAATGGTGTTTTTTCGACATACCACCATTTTTAAGACTCATTTTTTTACCTTTGGAAAATCTTGCACCCCCCCCAGAATTTCGGTGCTGCCCACCTATGCTGCAGACCCTCAGAGTTATATTTTTTAGTAAAATTTTTGGTGACCTAACGCTACCAGACCCCCTAACCCGAATTTTGCGGCTGAGTGGATTTTTTTTATCGAAAAATTATCCTCGCAGCTTCAACTCGACAATGGAAAATTTCTAGATTTTCGTCTTTTGCGTTCAAGTTTGGTACTTTTCAAAGAAAAATAATGCGGAATATCGAAATATCGGTGCGAACCGGCATAAAATTTGACATGTTTGCCTCTTCCAAGTCAAGCCAGGGCTTTTTAGATAATAAATAGAAAAATTCAAAATTTGAAATTTTGGCTTCACCCTCTCAAAATTTTCTAAAAAACTTGTTTTGACCATCGTTTTAGTAACTTAGAGAATTTTCAGTTCTTCCCGCTGTAGAACCCTTGTGAAAAGAAAAATATAGCCTCGCCCTGCGGCTGTTTACCACACCTAGGCTTGGGGTATGCACCCCCCAAGAAACGAAAATGCCCCCCAGAAACCAAAACACCCCTCAGAATTCAATTTTTGAAATTTTTTTCTGTTTTTTTTCGCAATTTCTTGATACTAATGGACTTACCACCTTTTTTCACCATACGACCATCATACATGCACAGCTTGGGAATATTGGGGGGGGTGAAAACCTAAAGTGCCTTTTTTGGGCCCAAAAATGGCCGGTACGCGTTAAAAAACATCGTTTTTCGGCGTTTCTGACGATACTCTATCCTTCTAGAGCATAAAATCATGAAAAAATTTAGAAAAAAGTCGAATAAATTGTCCAACATGTCGCTTAAAACATGAATATATGGCGCGAAGCGCCGAAAATTCGGCGATTTTGAGCAAATAGATAGCCAAAAACCCTTAAAAAGACACTTTTTCTACCAATTTTCAGGTAAATGTAGTAAACTTTTGAAAAATCGCCAATTCAGGGGGGTGAAGAATTTTTGCGGGAGTGAAAAATGATTCTGCGGGGGGGGGATGACAACCCCCCAAACTCCCCTCCCCAAGATGATGTATGACCACCATTTCTAAGGCTATTTTTTACCTTTGAAAAATATTGCACCCCCAAGAATCTTGGCGCTGCCCACTTATGCTGTTTACCCCACTGAATGCGTGTTTAGCGTGTTTATTTTTCCTAAGCTTTGTTTCATTGATAAGTATTTTATTTGAGCATCATTCTTTAGGTAAATTTTTCGATTTACAATTAACAATTTGGTGGTTTTGTGATTTCTGAAATTAAAATCATCTTATATCTATGTATTCATGGGAAGAAAGCGATTGCGATTGCGTAACATTGCATCAACAAAGTCATTTTTTAAATATTTAATTTAAATTTTTAAATTTGAATTTAAATTGCGCAAACAAAGCTTGTTCGTGAGATTAATTTTTTTAGAGTGAATTAGATTAATTGAATTGAGTTTTTCCTCGGAATCGACTCTAAAGAGAGGCGTGAGTCCGCCTGAGTTGCTATCGTTTAAATTATTCGCTCAGTCTCGAGAAATTCAGTTGATCTGTTGAATAGATATGCACATGTACGTAGCTCTGGGGGAATTGGGGAGGTCCGGCTGGATCCTCCCATTAAAAAAGTTCAGAAAAATCGGAAAAATGGGACTTTTTAAACGTTATTTTGTGCTATTTTTGGCCTTTTTGGGCATAGTCCCCCCAAAATTGATGTTGGCCCCCCCCCCAAATAGGAAGGCCAACTACGTGCCTGGATATGCGCAGCATGGGAATTTTGGGAATGTGTGATTGACAAATTTTTAAAGTGCCTTTTTGGGCTCAAAACCGGAGGATACGCGTCAAAAGCACACTGGGCGTGGGAGGGGGTTTAGGGGGTCTCCAGAATTCAATTTTTAAATTTTGTTTTTTCGCTATTTTTGCCATACCACCATTTTTAAGACCATTTTTTTGACCTTTGAAAAATCGTGCACCCCAGAATTTTGGTGCTTCTCACATGGTCAAAAGCATTATTTTACGCACTTCCGGCGATACTCAATCTTTCTAGAACGTAAAAACATAAAAAATCAAAAGGATATCTAAAAAACTCGAGTGAATGGATCGAAATAGTCAAAAATCTGAGTATTCTTTGCGAAGCGCCGAAAATTTGACTCTTTGAACAAAGAGTTAGCTAAAAACGCACAAGCAGCACCTTTTATTTCGGATGTTTGGAATTTCTCGAATTCTGGGGGTGGAAAAACGTTTTGGTACCTAGTTGAAAACCTTTCTGGGGGTTTGAAAGCCCACTCCCCGCAAATTCATGCGCTCTGCTGAAACATTGCCCATTGTTTGTAATATTGGTATCACAGGTGGTCGGCACCAAAGTTTTGGGGTTGCAAGATTTTTTCACAGGTCGAAAATGGCCTTAAAAATAGTGGTAGGCGAAAAAACACCATTTTTTAACGTTTCTTATCGAGCACTATCCATTGATATCAAAAATTGCTAAAAAACAAAAAAATTTTAAAAATTGAATTCTGGGGGAGTATTTTGGTTTCTTGGGGGTATTTGGTTCTTGGGGGTGCATACCCCCAAACCCCCCCTCCCCGCTCACGCCCAGGTATGATTCGTATGCTATTTGTATGTATCAGTTAAATCTCTTTTTGTAGGAACATAAAATACGAGAAAAATTCGTGGAAGCCATGCAGAAACACTTTCCCAACTCCAATTTGCAATTTGCAATAGGTAAACTGCTATGTTTTTTAATAATTTTGCTTTAATATCTTGTTTTCTATCATTTCGCACTATAATTATTCAGTTGTTTGTTAATTGTTCCGCTCCGAATTGTTTTTTAGCTGTCGAACCTTTATTTTTTTTGTATTGGATAATTTTAGTTCGTCAAATGCAACGAATCTTTGTAAACCCGAGCCTTTTCAGAATACAAATGCAGTTAAAGCGTTACATGAAAAAATCTGGCAAAATAATAAAAATGTAAATAAATATGTATAAAAATAGTTTTTTAAAAATTTGCATTTGCATTAAACAAACAGTAAGACTTACAACTACGAGTCCAATAACAGTAAGTAGTTAAGACCACACGTTGACGTGGGGGTTCTGGGAATTTGCCCCCGCGTAAGTTCAAAAACCACCCGTAGATTACTGTAGACCCCGGAATTCTGTTTTTAGTAACATTTTGGGCGATTTTACCCAACCATACCCCCGGAATACAATCTTCAGCCCATGTTATAGCTTAGGCCTCGTCGTTTGCTTCGTCGTAAAACTACTTTGCATTGTTGTATCGACCATATGACAACATACTATGCTCCATTTTTGTAACGGCTCTAAGTTTTGGGAAATATAATACATAATACCTCAATTTTTGGCCAAAATGGCCAAACAAAACAAGTAAAAAGGGCAAAAAATTCAATTTTTACAAAAGAAATCGGGGAGGGGGTCGGAAACTCTTTGCCTTTTGGAGGATGGGGGCAGTCCACTCTGGGTGAGGGGATTCCTCCATATTTTTAACAGGTCGGATGGGGGATCCCCACCCCACCCAAAGTTGGTTGTCCCCGCCACCCTTTCAGAGCCAAAAAAATTTTTGACCCCACTAATTTTCGAAAAAAATTTAATTTTTGGCCGTTTATATGTTTTTTAGTCGTTTTTAGCCAAACATTGGGGTCATTTACCGCCCCCTACCCCCGCTCCTCCTTAAAACGGCCGGGACCCCCAATCAAAATTTTAAGCCGTTGCATGTATGGATCCCCATCCCCCTGTAACATGAATTTATGTAGCAGTTCAAAGCAAACCTCAAGGGATTTTGAATGCTGAAATTTCGCGGTGGAAACTATATTTGTCGTATCTCTGTGCACCTAGTCTAGTACAAACATGTAGGTACAGATAACAAGGGTAGGGGCGGATTTAAGGGGGCGGCTTCCGCCCCCATTGGCCAAAAATGTCTGGCGAGACAAAGAATGAATATGCAATTTGCAATGATTTTTGGCCGTCAGTGATCATAATTCCTCAAATTTTTCCGGCTCTACGCGCCCGTTGATACCTGTTAATGACATTCATTTACTTTCTTGGCGACCTGGAAGCACGTTTTTTTTGTATTTGGCAAAGATTTTTCCTGATGTACAAGGACTTTTCGGGGCCGTTTTTGTACATGTACAAAGATTTTTGAGAAGACTAGAACTGCAACAAAAGGTCTGAAATTCGCAAAACGAAATGAGTAATTGTGTGTCCTATTATCTTTATAATAGCAGAAATCGCATTTCGAAAGAAAAATGTCAAATTTTTCGGCGCTTCGCGCCGTTTTAAGGCGATTCTTAATTATTTTTGCCCTCATAAAACCAGGAATTAGCCAAAATACACTACCAAAGGTCGAACAACTCTGTTTTTACCACACTAAAGTCGCTACCGTGTTATATCATAGTACCCAAAATTTGTGTGTACAAAATGTACAGAGACTTTTAGGGACCATCTTTGTACATGTACAAACGGACCATGTACAAAAAACACTGCATGGAAGCCATTTTCTGTTCTTGGAGGTTTCAAAACAATTTTAACAGCAGAAACAGCTATTTTTGCATAGTTTTCTTCCATTTTCAATTAAAAATTTCGATGTTTCGCGTCAAATGCTATAAATACAGGAAATCGAGCAGTAAATCATGCTTTAAGACGTCTATCCACCTTGATTGCACAAATTTTCTGGCGCTTAGCGTCAGATTTTTGATACAGTCAATGAAATTTAATGATTTTTCCGCACAAAATTGCCTAACATTTTGAACTTTTTAGAAAAAAAATATTGCGTCAAAAGTAATTTTATGTAAAAGTATACAATGTAAAACACCGAAAAAACACTATTTCGCGCATTATGGGCAAATTTTCGGACCTATTTTTGACTGTTCTTGGAAAAGTAGGGATACCGCCCCCCTTAGGAAAATCCTAGATCCGCTACTGAACAGGAGAGAAAATTTCTGACCCCCCCAACCTTTTTTTGGAAAAAATTGAATTTTTTATTTTTGGAAAAATATTGAATATTTTGATCGTTTATAGGTGTTCTGGCCGTTTTCGGCTAATAATCCGAGGTCATTTAACCCCTCCCTAAAAGTGGCCGGGGACCCCGCTCAAAATTTCGAGTCGGTACATGTAATCACCTATGTATACGTATGTTGTTTACACGAGTAATGGAACGAAAAAATTCTGAAAATCATTTTTTGTTCTTACGTTTTTATTATTTCTATTGAATCTTATCGCTTAATTATAGTTCGTGCTATATATACAAAAATTTTGTAGATAATTTTTCGGTAAATAATTCATAGGCGGCCAAATTAGCATAGACGTTTTTCCTGTTGGCTGGGATAAATCGTTTTGTCTACAGTATTTAGTCGACGATGACTTCAAAGAAATACATTTTTTCGGCGACCGAACTTATCCCGTAAGTTTGATGCGTTTTGCGATCACTTTATCAACTGGCATTTGATGGCCGATTTATTTTTTATCCATTTTCATTATTTATTTTTTATAATTATTTACTTACTTATCTATTTATTATAACCTTTTATTATTTAATTTTTTTTATTAATTGAAGTTTTATTGAAATATTTTTTCAGACTCCCCCTCCAAATTGATAGCGACCCAGAATTGAACTTTTGTGCTATTTTTGGCAATTTCGCCCCGTCGGACCTTCTCAGAATTTGATAGCGACAACAAATTGCGGGGTCTCACGGGCAAACTAGCCAAAAATTCAATTCTGAGGGGTCTATCGATTTTGGGGGGGTCTCTCAGACTCTGGAGGAGGAGGGTCCAGGACCCCAGGCCCTGTGTGATTTAGACCCTTAGAATCCGAAAGATATGCAGCATAATATATTAGACCAAAGGATCGAATTTTTGGCTCTTTTTTCGCTATTTTTCCTCATCAGACCCCCAGAATTTGATTGCCGCCCAATTATGCGGCCGAATCCCGGACCCCAGAATTAAACTTTACAAAAAGATACTCCTTTTGCGATTTTTAATGCGAATGTATGAACGTTTCATGTTTTTTTTATCTCCACTTTTTAATTAAGCGCTCGAAAGAACGCTTTTTGAATGAATGAAAATTTTACGCGTCATAAAGTGATAATGAATGTTGTGTGCTTGTGAGAAATAGGTAAATAAAGATAATAATAATAAGATAGTAGGTGTAATACAATTAATGTTACAGTAGGAATAAATTAATAAATTATTCAGCGAATAAATAAATCTTGACGTCTAAAGTGATCTAAAGTCTGTCTGTATCATACTTGGGCAGCAACAAAATTCTGGGAGGTCCGATAAGGCGAAACTGTCAAAAATCGAATTTTCGGGCTCTATCGATTTTTATTTTCAAATTCTGGAGGGTCAACACAAGTGGGCGCGGAGGGTTTGAGGGTGTATACCCCAGATTTCTTAAGACCTCCTAGAATCGATAGACCCCCGGAATTGAGGTTTTTGTTTGCTTTTTTGGATTTTCGCTAGTTTTACGCCACCCTGACACCCCTACATGGTCGCTGCCTATTATGGTCCACATTATAGGCGAACAGCACCAAAGTTCTGGGGGGAGGGGGGAGGTCGCAGGTGAAAAACATGGTCTTAAAAGTGATGGTATGGCGAAAAACCACCGTTTCTCATCGAGCACTCTCCGTCGGCATCAGAAAATTGCGAGAAAAAAAAACAAAAACTTCCGAAAATTTAATTCTGCTGGGCGGTTATCACACATGGGCGTGGGGGTATGCACCCCCCAGAAGTTGAAACCCCCTTCCCCTCGTGATATCAAAATACCCCTCCAGAATTCAATTTTTGAAATTTTTTTGTTGTTGCTTTTGTAGCGATTTTTTGATGCCATTGGATAGTACTCGATGAGAAACGTTGAAAAATGGTGTTTTTCCGCCATACCACCATTTTTAAGACCATTGTTTGACCTTTTGAAAAATCTTGCGCTCCCCTCCCCAAGAATTCTGGTGCTGCCCACCCATGGCGTGGTCTGTTGCTTTCAAAATTATCAGACTTTCGCGCCACATTTATTAATTTAAGTTTTTATTTCGACTCACAGGGTGGTAACGATTACGAAATTTTCGCGGATGAAAGAACGATAGGTCATAGTGTTACTTGTCCGGAAGATACGCGCAAAATTCTAGACGATATGTTTTCGAAATTATGATTTTTTACGAATTCATATCGCGAGTAACGTCAGACGCGTTTAATTTTATAATTAGGTGTTTATTTATTTTTGATGCGGAGCTGGAAGTGCGCTACCCATGGTTTTGTTTATAGCATTTTGAGCATCCCATTTTTTGTTTCGTTCGGCTATTGATTTTGTGTATTGTTCTAATTAAAACGGTTGGGCATAACAATATTAAACAGAATGAATCCCCAAAATCGATAGGCCCGGAGTTCAGCTTTTTTGCACGTTTTTTAGGATTTTAGCCAGTTTTACACCGAAAAATCCCCATAATTTGGTCGCTGCCTGGTCGTCACCATGCCTGGGCAGCAGCCGAATTCTAGGGGATTCAAAAACGGCAAAAATGCCACAGATTCGATTGTGGTAGAGGGGTTATCGATTATCGCGGGGGCTGGGAGTTGAAACCTCCTAATTCTACCGCTAAGCCCACTTATGGTCGTCCTTGTCACTCAATATCAGAAATTTTCGATCCCCACCGATTCAGAGAACAAAGTTAGATTTTTGCTCAAAAAAGTGACCCATTAGTCCTGCTAGGAACATACGTAAGGGAGGGGCTAAGGGGCACACATGGGCGTGGGGGTCTGATTTGACCCCCAGAATCCGGTGTACCCTCATAAATGTAACACGGGATCTGCCACTTAAGTTGATCGTCCTTCATCCCCCGAAGCCGGAAAATTTTTGACACTCCCTCCCGATTTTTGGAAAAAAAGGAATTTTTCGGTCATTTTTAGGTGATTGGCCGTATTGGAGGTGAATTCATCCACCCTCCCCCTATCTTCCGCCAACAACCCCTACCCCAAAATTTTTAGCCCTTGTATATATGTATAGCCTGATTTAAAGGCCCACAGATGTGAATTTTCGGTGCTATTTTTAGCAATTTCGCTCCATCGCTTCCCCTAGAGTTTGGCTGCTGCCTATATCCGAGAATGCAAAATGAGTTGAAATAAAGACCAGTGATTAGTTAGAATTTCTTCAGAAATGTACGAAATTGACCAGAAACTCTGGAATAAGGTACATGCGGTCACTTTAGTCCAAAAAAGCTGATTAACTGGCTGCCAGATCGGCCATTCTGTGCATCCACATATCCATAGCCAGTCAAGAGCCTAAGTGAGCAGCACCAAAATTCTGGGAGGGGAGTGTGCAATATTTTTCATAGGTCAAAATATAGTATCGAAAATGGTGGTATGCACAGGCACGTAGCTGCCCTCCTATTTTGGGGGGTCTAAGCCAAAATAGCACAAAATAACGTGTAAAAAAGTCCTATTTTTCCGTTTTTGTATCTGAATTTTGGGGGTCCGGACCCCCAGTCCCCCCCCACAGCTGCATGCCTGTGTATGCACCATAGGTGGGGGCAGCACCGAATTCTAAGGGTGGGTGCAAAGCTTTTCAAAGATCGGGAAAAAACTATTTTTCAACGTTTCTTATCGAGCACTAACTATTTATTGGCATTAGAAACTTGCGGAAAAAACAAAACAAATTTTCAAAAATTGAGTTCTGGGGGTTTTTGGTTCCTCGGAGCGGTGCATACCCCCACGCCCAGAACCCCACACGTGTTTGTCTGGTCTTCTTAACATTAAGTGCGAAATGGCCGCGTGGTTTAAATTATAAGTTTCAGGTGTTCACAATGCGGCCAATAGGATAAAGCCGTCGCTTCTTTCCTTTAACGCCGATTGGCTGAATTATTGATACATTCGAACATGAAAACTTTTAAACTGCCTATAACTGCTCGTCCATCCTGCTCATCGTCGAAAACGTCTGCTGCATTATGCATATAGTACATGTATATGTACATAACATATGTAGTGTGCTGCACTTATTTCGAGTCTTTTAAAAATATTTCAAAATAATAGCGTTCCTAAATGTAAGCTAACATAAAAGTAGTGGTGTTCGATACAGTGAGATCTTTCCCAACAAATTTTTTAGCAGCTAAACGGCATCAGATTTTTGAGTTATTTTTGTATAGTAATCCATGTCGATTAAATTGAAGAATTTATCGAATAAATGAAATGGACTAATGTATCTACTTCATAGTTACTGTAGTGCATTGTGCACGTATAGGCAGTAAGGTAATGTAGGTTGACGTGAAATACATTTACACGCATTCAACTTTTACTGTAATACAAGAAAAGAAAACGAAACGATTGTTCAAAGCCTACGGCATGCGGCCCAAACTAACGCCTGTACATCCACCTATAGTATGTTTCATTTAACTTTGCGGTTTTCTTCAAATTTATCCGCGAGAATCGGGCTACAAAATGGGTTTAAAATTTTGATGCAGTAATGCGGCTTGACCATAACATACGTCTCTATATGACTTGGTTTACTGTAGAATTTGTAAGTAATCGACTAGTTTAAAGCACTGTTGTAGTCACTTTAAATTTTTCCAAAAACTTCATAGCCAAATGAAACGAACTATAAGTAAGCGGGAGTGATACCGATGTAAGCGGAAGTACTGTTTCATTTAACTTCGCGGTTCTCTTTGATATTTTTCCCCAAGAATTATGCTGCAAAAGCGTTTAAAACTTTTGATGCAGTGATACGGCTTAACACTGGCATGCGTCTTTAAGTAGCTCGATATACTATAGAATTTCATATTAATTGTATTAGTTTAGAACTTTTTTGTAGTCCCTTTAAATTTTTTAAAAACCTCAAAGCTAAATGAAACAGACTATAGCACATACGCTGATCCAAGTCTAAGCCTAGGAAAAATCGAGAAGTTTGGAAAAATCAATAACTGTTGCGACTATACCTTTACAGGCGCACAGAATTGGGTTTTGATGCTTGTGAAAAGAAAGAAGTGACTTGCTGTCAGCCGGTAGTAGTAGCGCTGAGTCAGTTAGACCGCGGGTAAAACCCCAAACCTCTATTTATGTATGTGCTTAGTACCTATCACCTCGTTGACTTCAGGTGTACAATTTCGGCACTCAGTTGGTGTCATGCGGAAAGTTATAGTTTCTGTTGTTAAATTAGACTTCAAAAGGTATTTAATCGTTTTGATAATCAAGTTTAGGCATCTATTTTTATTTTTAATTACTGTCACCATAACTAATACCTTAATCCAGTATTTATTCGACGTAATAAAATAATATATATTTTAACAGAATGTTATTGGTCGCATGAAAGAAAAAACAATCGTAATTCGTAAGACAAATCCGTAAAAAAGACAAGCACGCCACTATCGCTCAAATCGTTAGATAAATGCTTCCATTATCGCGTGCTGGCCTTCCATGGTCAATTCCGTCTTAAATATATTTATAAAAGGGCATTATACATAATATATATTAATCACAATAAAAAAGACCGAGAATTTCTAATGTGTATTTTATGTGATATTTTCGTAATATGACATGAAAACAGTTATTCATTGAAGGAAGCTGCGTCATATAACCGAGAAACTAATATAAATGTGACGCTTAAGTTCTCATAAGTAAAGGTCAAATTTATTATTATGAAAAATATCAGTAATCGTCTATCACGTTATTAATCATTAAGAATTTTAATATATTACATACGTCCTTTAAAACAATAATTAATATGAACTTGTGAAATAAAGGTTTATATTTGTTATAAAAGTATTGAATAAAATCCAACATTTATCATTATATAACTGATAAGTTTTCCTCGCTTTCGCGACAGTTGGCTGCTATGCAGTGTTCATTTTTATTATTGTTTTTATTTTTATTATTTTTATTTTTATTACCTCATTTATTGCACTTCACAATCACATACATCATTCTCCTAGGTCCAGGCGACCATATTTACACTTTATCTTTATCTTTATCTTTCTGGTTCCTTTATCTTGCAAATTATCTTTATCTTTATCTTCCTTAATTTTTTATCTTTATCTGTAGAGATCGCTCTACACCTTATTTCGCCGCGCGTTGGTTCAACGCGAAATTCCATTCGTTTTGTGCGCTACGTTGTACCTACATTTCGATGACTGTTTGACTCAGCCGTGCATTTTCGTGCTCAATTTCCATATGCACGTACGCGACCACTACAACGCATATAGTGTGTCGCCCGGACCAGCTTCCTCCTAAAATATCATATCTTCATTTCTTTCCGACACATATTTTCAATAAAAACTGGATAGGAAAAAATACTCGGGCTTAATGCGACTTGAGTACGAATTGGTACATGTGCTACCATATCTTACGTGTACTTAAAGTCATATGTGCGTGTGTCTTATTTTTGTGCCTATTCCATTTGTACATTCTTTACGCAAGCTTTGCCCATAGGCCTATTGTTATTCTCGTAGATCCATTCCGCGTTCTCTTTGTTTGTCTGTCTACGCCTCTTTTTGTGTCTTGTTTAAAACTGCGTGCAAGCGCAGTTTTGGGCATTATTATTACATTACGAGTTCGTACGATTTTCGAAAAGTCTTCCTAGACTCAGCTTTTCGCCAGCCCATCTGTGCTGTGCCCCTTTTTTCCCTGCGTGGCTGCAGAAAGTCTCGTCGTGTTTTCGTCACGCATTGGGCAAGTTCTTTTCGCCCGTGCGCCCTTTCTTATATATTTGTGCGCCAATTGGCATTTATTTGTATGCCTTTGGTGGGGCTTTGCGCCTTCATGTTAAATACATTGTTTATTTTACCCGATTAGTGTAACACGACAGTCGGCAGCATGCATCCTTCATGCTGCCGCTTTTAATTGCTTCATAATTTTCTGTCCAAAAATATTGTAAAAATTATTAATTTTATTGAACGATGATTGGGCTCGGTCCGAATTTCCGTGCTGTTGCTTTCTGTCCTTGTGCTACACTACATTAGGAACCCTCAATATTTTCTAAGCACCGGAATTCGGTCCCAAAACAAGTTAAATAATAATCTTTTTGAGCCCTCAATTAGGGCTAAAAAGATTATTATTTTAAATTTTTATTATATATATACATATTTTTGTTCGTATTATTATAACGAACAAAAAACGCAACAAAAACGTATTTTCCATCATTTAGAACACTGTGTAAACTTTAAAATTCCGTACCGAACTCCCCATTGAGTTTAAAGAAATTCGGTTTGGCACAATTTTGTAGCTTTCGGAATCGTAGTACAATTCTGTAAGTGCTCAAAATTTCTCTTGCAAAAATTATTTGGTATGATTTATTAATCAGTAACCCGGAAAAAACGTGTTTTTTCGCCCATTTTTTACCCTCTCATCGAACTTCTTACACCCCCACTAATAACTCAATGTTGCGTTTTTTTCAAATGCGGTTTGCTGCGATGTGTGCGCCCCTGAGAGGCACTTCATTACTGTTGTACTCAATTCACCCTGACTCATGAGCGGGAAAATTTGGCAGAGAAATCTTAGTTAAAATCCGTTTTTTTACACCATCCACTAGAGTGTAAACTTTCAAACCCCAGGATCTAACTCACCATGGAGCATAGAAAGCTTTGCTTATTTGCAGAATGTAGCCCTTGATCCGCTCTACATTTCTGTCAGAAAACATTTTAATAAACTCATAACCGGAGTTAGTATCGGACATAAGCAGGTTGAAAACTCGACCAAAAAGTGCTTTTTCACTTCCCAGATTTTCGCACTCTTTACACTGCCATTCAATAACTAATGCGAATTTCCAAAAACAAAAAAAGGATCATCAGTAGAATTGTATCCTTCCATTATCCTATCCTGTTCGATCGTTCGAGTCGTCAATACTCAGTTGTCTACAAGCCGCAGTAAAAAGGTCCCAAAATTTGTCCTATGTTATAACGTTACACAAGAAACTTTACACCTTCTTTACACAGTCAGTTTTGAGTTTCAAGAAAAACAAAAATCACGAGCAGCAAATTTTTTTATTATCTTTCTTTAAAAAAGTGCACCTTCTAGAAGTGTCCTGTTATAGCTGTAGGGGGGTGCACAGGTGTTGGGGGTACCTAAGTATATTATGGTACGCGCTAACGCGCTACCTAAGATTTCATGACGATTTCAGCTCTACTCCGTTTCCATTTACGTTATAGGTTTTTGAAAAATTTTTCAAGTGATTATGAAAAGCGTTTTTAACAAATACGGTAAATATGATATTCTGCAGTATATCGAGTCAAATGGCGACGTATGCCATTGCTTATACGCATTAATGTAGCAAAATTCTTGAAGCGCTTTTGTAGCCTGATCCTTGCGGAAAAAATTTGAAAGAAAACCGCTTAGTTAAATGAAACAAGCTATAGGCACAGGAGGATGGCGTGGGGAGTTGGGGGTATGCACCCCCAGAAGTTGAAATACCCCCCCCAGAAATCAAAAATACCCCCCCCCCCAGAATTCAAATTTTGAAATTTTTTTTGCTTTATTTAGCGATTTTTCTCATGCCATTGGATGATGCTCGATGAGAAACGTCGAAAAATGGTGTTTTTTCGCCATACAACCACTTTTAAGACCGTTTTTTGACCTATGAAAATTTTTTCACTCTACTCCTGAAATTTTTTCACCCTCCCAGAATTTTGGTGCTGCCCACCCATGACTATAGGTACCTCCACACATTGTTTGTGCACTTACACAATGAATAATCTTGGAGGTTTTTGAACTTTCCTGAACGAACTAAAAGGATTCTAGAACAGACATAGCTCATTAGAAAGAACATTAAATTTTCTTGGCTATTTACTGAAATAAATTTTGAAATTTGTCAGAAACTCAAAGAATAACAGCTGAAAACTTCCAAAAGCTTTCACGGAGCGCTGTGAGTTAAATGCATATCTTATGGGGCAGCCATATTGGGAAAAAAATTAAATTGAAATTGCAGGATCGAATCTATTCTCCTGAAACACAAAAAACAAAAACAAAGGTGAAATTCTAGAGCACTAAAATATTCTAAGTATTTTGCCATTTTACTCAAATACAGAAACTTAACCTGTATACTGAAGCGACCAGCTAAAGCTTGAGCACTTTTTTCCGAGCCTGGCATACTGTAGACATCAGCCAGCTCTACTTTTTGGCAAAATAGGTTCTATTCTAAGATTGTCTATCGAAAACGCTTCATCTCGTAAAAATCCGTTCATTTATTTGCATAACCCTGGTATCAACTTAAGATTTTGCGTCTGTTTTGGTTCTAAGGTTATGCGTTATTCAAATTAATTGGTATTCCGTTTGCACGCGTCGCTTTACAGGAGCATTTTATGTCATTATTCTGTTTCTGGCAGTTGCTTGCTCTGCGTTCCCTTCTCTCTTTTATCGCAGTTGCCGGCGTCGTCCTCTCTTTATCTATTGCCCGCTTATTCTTTTTCGCAGTGGCTCTTGTACTCGTAGTTATTTGCGCTTAACCAATAAATTGCCCGCCCGATATTTTCTAACATTTAACACGTAGCTGGACGTGTTTGCCCTATCGTTACAAATACCGATTTACCGGACTATCCAAGGACAGTGGGGAACACGGTGTCCGTAGACGAAGAAAACTAGACGATGTCCAAAACTACTTCACACGCCGCGGGAAAAACCAGAAAGACCCTAGGAAATCCCGGCGCAACGTTTGCAGTCTGTTGAAAAATTCATATACAAGAAATAGCATGAAAAGAGGACTGTTTTTAATCTTATCGGCATTCGAATAACTAGTCTTTGAAAACAAACTCGTTTTTTTTTTTTTTTTTTTTTTTTTTTTTTTTTTTTTTTAAAAAAAAAAAAAAAAAAAAAAAAAAAAAAAAAAAAAAAAAAAAAAAAAAAAAAAAAAAAAAAAAAAAAAAAAAAAAAAAAAAAAAAAAAAGCTGATATTAAACCATCAAGTGAGTGTGAAAAAATTAATGAGAATTTATACAGTACGTAAGTTATAAAAATTAAGTGGCGTGCAAGATTTAATCCTTAACTGTATATAAAACTTCGCGAAACCTAAAATTACCCCAAACATATTGTGGTACCGCCAATTTCATTGCTGCAATCAGGATCAAACATATGTGCTGAAAGTAAACAAGATGAGATTAAATCATTTGACGAGATAAAGTGTGAAACATCTAGAAGAGTAAAAAGTCCAATCGGTAATTACAAATAGATCTTGTATCAATCAAAGTAGTCCTCTTGATCAAATTCGATCGAGAAATTACTTTTTCAGAGAAACCAACTTTTGCAATGATCGACGGGAAGTGGCCACGCACAAATCTTTACCGTGTTAGCTCCAGCTAATTATGAACGTAAACATTGTCATCGGTTGCATTAGATGGATAAAAATGCGTTTACGCAAAACCGTGCAAATAGTTTTGGATGAATGCCAGCTATTTAAAAGCATTTTCGGTTTTTACCAACAAGTTGCTAAGCCTGCGATTATATCTTACACTTATTCTCCCCTTCCTCTTAAAAAACAATCAACAGTCTGGAATTTCAACAATGTGCCAATAATTTTTTCTACGTCCAATAAGAGTAACAGAAGTACAAATGTGATATATGCATAGACTAGATAGTTTGAACAGCTTAAAACAAAATGGGATGTGGAACATATCTAAGCGTGGAATGTTTAGGGGCATTCACCTCCCATAAAACCAAAGCATCTCCCCCAGAAACCAGAATACCCCTCCAGAATTCAATTTTCGGAAATTTTTTTCGTTTTTATCCCAACAATTTTATGATGCCTATGGATAGTGCTCGATAAGAAACGTTGAAAAATCATGTTTTTTCGCCATAAAGCCATTTTTGACCATTGAAAAAATCTCGCCAACCCCTCCCCTAGAACATTGGTGCCGCACAATCCATGGTGTAGAATCCATAGGAACTATTCAGTCAATTTTTGTTCATTTAACGCAAAAAGTCCCGAAAATTCTACTATAAATTAGCCTAACTTACGAGGTGAAATCGGAATTTTACCTTTTTGGATCAAGCATTGCCTTTGACAGCATTAGCAATTATCTAACGCACTTTCAACTGAAATCTTTATTGAAAAAATATTTTTATTTCAGCATCATCTCATAATACATATCTTAGGCGTAGTAGTTTACTTGGATTAAACTTTTCAACGAATGTATCTTAGTAACAGATTGCCTTTAAATTGGACTGGTTGCGAATGTAGAAATAAGACGTGCTGAAGTTTGTATAAATTTTGGGTATTCTTATCAATGAATAAAGCGCCAAAAGGTAACCATTGTAATACATCTATAATTTAAGTTTGAAGCAAAAACTTGATAAAAGATTATCAGAGAAAGTCTTCTGAATCTATGTAAAATTTGGGAATTCCCACTTCATAAACATAAAATAATACATAACTTCAAATAATTATTGCGGAAATCATGCGATAAA
>JAVLUZ010000768.1:1007769-1010269 GCA_036768485.1 Mermis nigrescens | reverse complement strand
TAAAGTTGTGAAAATTTTTTGTCAAGTTGTGAAATATTTTTGTCAAGTTGTGAAATATTTTTGTCGAGTTGTAGAAATTTTTGTAAAGTTGTGAAATATTATTGTCAAGTTGTGAAATTTTTGTCAGGTTGTGAAATTTTTTTGTCAAGTTGCGAAATTTTTTTGTCAAGTTGTGAAAATTTTTTGTCAACTTGTGGAAATTTTTTGTCAAATTGTGAAAATTTTTTGTCAAGTTGTGAAAATTTTTTGTCACGTTGTGAAAATTTGTTGTCAAGTTGTGAAATATTTTTACATGCTTAAGCATAGTACTTTTGTCAAGTTGTGAAAATTTTTTGTCAAGGTGTGAAATTTTTATATTTTGCTGAAAGTATGCAGTTTTACGAGTTTTTTTGCTAAAATAATGGAATTCATCAATAAGACAAAAAAGAGAAAATAAAGAAAATATAGATGAAAAATATGAGTTTTAAGCACTCAATTCTGTTGTCTCAGCTTGATCAAAAGCTGTTTACACCTTAAAAATCAAAATTGCTTCAATTCTGCACCATGAATGCAGGTTTACTGCATCCATGACCCCAGCTGGCACGACGGGGACGTATGAATGTTATGGAATTATTGACCGCACATTTCCAATAAAATTCACGTAAGTCACCAAAAAATTCCTATAACTGCAAAGTATTAATTTGTATGTTTTTCTATCCTTTCTTCTAGAGGCTAGGCACCATAAGGTCTCAAAATTGCCTTAAAAATGATGGCATGGCGAAAAAACACCATTTTTCAACGTTTCTTATCGAGCACTATCCCTTGGCATCAAAAAATTACAAAATAGACAAAAAATTGAATTCTGAGGGGTATTTTGGTTTCTCGGAGGGGGTTGCATACCTCCAACCCACCCCCACGCCTAGGTGTGCTAGGCAGCCAAAACTTAACTCAGTATCAGTATGAGTCATCCATCAAAGCACTACAAGAAATTTCGGTATGTTGCGTCATATTTTGCAATTTGCGCGCAATGATTACTCGTCACAAACTCGTTCCAGAACGGGTTTGCAAGTTGTTCCGGAACGGCTTTTAGAGCACTCTGACTATAAATAGGCCAAGCAGAGCTAGCGAGCTCATTCTTCTCAAGAACTATGGCGGCGCATTTCGAACTTCCAGCTTTCAACACTCTATTGGCGGTGGTCGAGTTGAAGATTTGGGTCGGAAACGAACGACTCATTGGCGTAATATTACGAAAAATTTTGGAGTATGGACGAATAGGCGTTCGGAACGCAATTACGGCGCAATTCTGGGCGACTATTGTTGAAGACGGATCATCACAGGAATTACGAGAGCCGGTTATAAATCGTCAAACACTTCAAAAGCTGGTCGATGAGCCGATTATGGGCCGGCAAAGAAAAAATCATTTTGTTTATTTTCCAAGAATTTATCAAATTATCAAAAGTCGACAGAACAAATTTCGGATCGCCCGATCTTTGGGACGTCATTTTCGGCAAAGAGGAAGGAGCGCAGGTCGGCTGGAGCGAGAGGCGAGTGATTATTACGTTGTTGGTGAAATGTTTAGGACGAGAGTGAAGCGGTTCAACTCTGAGGCCAGGGGCTATAACCTACGTTTCCTACGCGTGGAGGAGCTCCGCGGTTTTGGCGGATTCTTCCAGTCCGTTTTGAACAGCACGTTGGAAAGGATTTTAGACGGTTGTATTCCCGACGATTTGGTCGGAGTTGAGCTTATTCACCCGAGTATGGACCGACACGTAATAATTCCTTTTGTCCCCAGACAATTTATGAACGCCGATCGGATTTTAAGCATCGCAGAACGAGTCAATCAATCAAGGAAGGATTTTTCGTTCAATGAGGTAATTAGTTTGAACGTTATTATTGATTGGGTGGCGGAACAGAGCGTAAGAAAATTTCGAAAACAAGAATCGTAAATTGGGACACTTGGTTTCAAAGGCATTGTGAGAATGGGGGGTGTTTTATCCAAATCCAAAACTGATAAATTATGTTTAGCCAGGGCTATAGTCACAGGAAAAGCTAAATTAGACAACCACCCTCAATGGAATTCGATTAGGCAGGGGGACAAAAGGCGTAGCACGTTAAAAAAACGTTTGGCCGAAAATTTAGTGGTCGAAGCGGGTCTAGGAGAGCATGGGGCGCTTTGCGGGATCGAGGAAGTTCGTAAAATTCAGGCCGTTTTATCACCCACATATCAATTAAAAGTTTATTCTCGAGATTTTAACGACTCCTTAATTTTCGCAGGCCCCACGGCCGAAAAAATTATACATTTATACCATCACCATAATCATTTTGATTTAATAACCCGAGTCCCCGCATTTTTTGGTTCTGTATATTATTGTGAAACATGTGATAAACCGTATTCAAATACTGAGCGACACGAATGTAATAAGGGCGAATGTAGGTGTTGTGACTCATCTTCAGAATGTACATTTGTAAATTGGCAATTATGTTATGAATGTAATCGATGGTTCGTGAGCGAATCATGTTT